>OZ017741.1:67467346-67469846 GCA_963969285.1 Odontomyia ornata | reverse complement strand
CTTTCCCAGCCGTGTCTAGTATGCATAACGGGCGGTATGCAGACGGCGATTCGGGACTTCCCTTCCCCTTGCTGATCAGCACGAGCCTCGCCACCTTCCATCGTACCAGGAAAACCCCGTCCCGTAGGCAAGCGTTGAATGTGCTGACCAGCAAGTCAGGACAATGGTGATAGACGAGCCGCAACACCTCAGCTGGAACACCATCTGGACCTGGAGCCTTCCTCGCTTTCAAGGAGAGGACTGCCTGCTCCAGTTCCAGCTGTGTGAAGAGTGGGCACTCTACTGCTGTTTCACCATGGACAGCGTCAACACGGACGCGATGGGCGGGGAAGAGTCCCCGCACTATCGCGTCCATCTTTTCCGCATCATGTATACAAGGCTTCCGTATGGCACTAAGTTTCCCCATGACCAGCTTGTAGCCAAGGCCCCACGGATCCTTGTTCACATTGTCCACTAGGTCTTGCCAGCAGCGAGCCTTGCTACTGTTGATCAGTTTGCGAAGGCATTTCCTGGTTGCATGCCTCGTCACGGTTCCGCGCCCGCTGAGCCTCACGCCAAAGCTTGTGACACTCCCTCCGCTTTTCAGCGATTTCAGTAGACCACCAGTACACTGAGGCTTGCCGTGCAGGGGTCTTCGACGGGGCATAGAAGCGCAGTAAGCAGTCGTGATTATGCTCATAGTAGAGTTCACCACGTCTTGAGCTGCCAGTTCTTCCGTCCCGTCCGGAGCTCCCTGCAGCGGCTAACCTGCTGTGACAACCTTGACGAACCTCTCGACGTCCATTCTTCCAATGTTCCATCCAGTTGTAGAAGGCCGAGAGTACGGACGTCGGGAGACAGCATCACTTATCTCAAGCAGAATGCACTGATAATCACTGGCTCAGTAGTCCTCTAATACTTTCCAGTTGTGTATCCTCCGTACTAAGGACTCCGAGGCGAATGTCACGTCCGGTATGGTTCCCTCACAGCCAATGCGGCGGAAAGTTGGCGTATTTCCGGAGTTTAGTACGACGAGGGCCGTCCTGGCCGCCATTTCCAGGATTCGTTTTCCCCGCGGATCCGTCTGAGGCATGCCCCATTCGATTGCTTTGGCATAGAAGTCGCCCCCAACGAGCACTTTACCCTCTGCGTTCGAGACAGCGCCCTCCAGTGCATTAAGCTTGGCTTGGAAAGATGATATCGACTCGTTAGGCGTTAGGTACACACTAAGTAAGGTGATCTCTGAGCACCGAACCCACACGAAACCATCCCCCGTCCACAACTCTCCGCTTGAAAGTCGCTGTTCCGAACCCAGATAGCGGCAGTACCAGTTTCATCAGAGTACCATAATGCAGGACTTTTATTATGGGGTTGCTCACTCAGCAGCAAGAAGTCGGCTTTCCTGTCCCTCGCAAACTGCTCAAGCAGATTTTGGGCGGTTGAACTGCGGTGTAGGCTTAGCTGCAGGATGCGGGTCATCGAAGCTCTGATTTTGCCTTGGCTAGGGCATTTTCGGCATTTTCCTGATCCCAAGTTGTGTCCAAAATCAAGTTTTGGATCAGCATCCTTGCAAAGGATACAGTGTGCCTCCTTCGTACACTCTTTTCTTTTATGACCCCTTTCACCGCTTTTGTAACATAGGGAACTCCTATCGGGTCCATTGCATACTTGTGTGGTGTGACCATAACCAAAGCATTTGAAACATTGAAGAGGCGTTGCTCTTCGCCGTATCCTACAGACAACCCACCCGATTCGTACTTTGCCTGTGTTCAGGAATTGTTCGGCGTCCTTTTCGGTCAAGTCAACTATGGCCATGCGTTGTCCCCTGTTGTTTTCTGGTGTCAGTCTCGCTTTGATCCTTCCCACGCTAGGGAACTCCCTTTTTGATGGCCTCTTCTACCTCGGCCAGATCCGTCACGCAGTCAATGTCTCGTATTTCGATCGTTGCCATCGGCTTGAGCGGGGCTATAGTTGCGCTTTGGCCGAGGACTTTCTTTACTGCGTCACAGAATGCATCTTAATTGCCGGCCTCTGCTCCGAATTCGACCAGTATGTGGCCCGACCGCGTTGGTCGTACTGCTTTAATGGTAGTATTGGTGTCTTCGGGCCTTACGTTTCCCCTGATGTCCCGCAGTACTTCCGCGTAGGATCGGCCATCTTGGGGCTTTACAAGCAGTGCCTACTGCCGGGGTCTTCGTCGGGGCTTCTGCCTCTCCTGCTTTGCATCAAGTCCTTTTTGTAATTGGGCTCCGTACGAACTTTACTTTCTGGCTTTTTTTGAAGGAGTTTCTTTGCAGCTTTCTTCGCTCCTTTTGTCAGCACTGTCTGGAACCCCTGATCTAGTGCTCCACGCCCTTCAAGTGCCTCTTTCTTCCATCTTTTATCCCTATCTCCTTCGATTGGGCTAGACGCCATTCTTTTATTGATGTTTAATGGTGGAGCTATCTGCGTGTCGCCTTTAGATTTCGCCCCAAGCACCTCTTTAGCCTTCTTTTCTTCTCCAATAGTGCCCTATGCGATC
>OZ017741.1:67452346-67462346 GCA_963969285.1 Odontomyia ornata | reverse complement strand
TATAGAATATTTTTATATTTCACCTCATTATGATAATCCTGAAAGCATGTTTTTGTCTTGGATAAACATAATGGTACTTGACAGATTGTACACATCCATTCTGTTCGAATTTGCTTGTCCTTCGAGCTGCATTTTGCACATCTTCTTCGAGTACTCCGTAAAGGTTGGTGAGCGGAATCAGCAAGTCTTACTTCTTTCGCTACATTAGGCTTATGTTTTTTAATCTCAAGTCCTTGCGTACTTATAGCTGGGCGTTTAAGTAAAACCATCAATCACTTGCCTTCGAAAATCTTTGTGGCTAATAGAATTCCCCAGAAGTTTAAACAAAATGAAGGAATTTACAACGCTAGCATCTAAAAAATAAAAAAATAAACGATGCCACCATTTCTGGCTTTTTCGATCAATTTCATTGTTTGATTTTAATTGATCGAATTAGTTTACAAACAACATATTTGCGTTGTAATCAATAAGGGCTTGGGGGCAAGTAACGTCAATAACCTCTCCACTTTTTTGCCTCCTGCTCACGCTATTTGTTATGGCAGGGTTATGAAAATTGGATAAGAGGTGATCACTCCTTTTATCCTTCCATTTGTACAATGATATTTCATCAGCAGTCATCTTCCAATAAACTTCGCCTTGTTTCATGGTTTTATCGGGCTTCATCTGTGGTATATGCTTCCTTGTAGGGTTTATTGTACCACATGCGTACACTCTCTTATTTTTCAATTCTAGAAGCAGAGGATAGGATGTAAAATAGTTCTCAAAAAATAGGCGATGATTTTTTCCTTCCAGTCCTTTCATTAAGTTTTTCACTACTCTTCCTCCTAGATCTTTCTCTACAGCGTCTCCTGTTTTGCCGGTATAAACTTCGAAATTAAAAACATTACCATTTTTATCTGCTAAACACCAAACTTTGTAGCCCCTTTTGATTGGTTTTTTTGGCATATACTGTTTGATTGCACTTCTGCCTTTGAATCTAATCATTGATTCATCAACAGCTAAAAATTCATCCGGATGTAAGCATTTTTGAAAATTGTGCAGCAACTCATCTAGAAACGGCCGAACTTTATATAATTTGTCAAAGTTTAATTCTGTTCGGTTGGGAAGAAGAGCGTTATCATTGAGATGTATGTGACTCAGGAGCCAACTAAAGCGATTTACTGCCATAAATTGATCAATATAACCATCATGGAGATCAGGACTTGAACTCCAATAACCTCTGTAGCTAGGTAATGGTTTCATTCCCATGGGAAAATTTAAACCTAAAAATGTTTTTATTTCTAAAGTATCTGTAGGTTTGAATCTTTTTCCAGTCCGTTGTTGCTCCTGCGTAGCATAGAGGTTTGTTTGATGACCAATATCTTCAATCATCTTGGTTGTTACAAGTAAATCAAAGATTTGAAATGGTGTGGGATTTGCAACGTCTTTTACCACATCTGTCACTCCAACTACTTCTGTAAAGGGTTCAACATCGAAATTGAAAGATGTATCAAACCATTGTGGGTTTAGTTAAGCTCCTTGAAATCTATTCCTTGAACCAAAACAACTCAGTGGAATATTATCTTCGGAGTCATACTCATCTTCAATATAAAGCTCGATTGTTTCCCTATTATTTTCTAACATAAATTCGTCGTCATCCTGCTCAAATTCGTCAATTACTGATTCTTCGTCAGATGGAAGACGAAGAGTATCATGCTCATCAAGGTCATCATCCATTACCCAATCATTTATGTTAGGTCCTAATTCTTCCTTATCCATAATTCAGAAATTTTCTGTAACGTTGAAATTTGCCGGGATAAAATTCAACAATTTTTATAGTGGTGCAAATAACTGCCCATGCAATAATTCAAATAATAAAAGCAAGACAATACATTTTGCAGTATGATTTATTGTAAATATAAAGTTCTTACCAAAGTTATTGTTAATTTTCTTAATATAATATAGCAAATCAAATTTATTTCACTTCACTTTCACTTAGAGCACTTGCTTCAATGCACCACAAAAAACAAATGAGTGTTTCCATAAGTTATGAAGTGTTAAAATTGTAACGATTGTTCAAAGAATAGATTTTGTCATGTTTAAAGACAAAACACACTGCTACTCGCATTCTAATACAAGTGGTACGTTTTTGAAGCGTACGTGCAGCATAGGGTGATATATTTTTTAGGTGGTACATTTTAAGTACCAGTGTGCAAAATACAGTACAATTAATGTGGTACTATATTTGTACCAGCATGCTTGTAAGAGTTAATGAGAATTTTTCAAAACAGGTCTTAAACCAACAAGTTTTATTTTGAGGGGTGCAGGGGAAGGGGAAACGTACGACAATTTTGTGTCCACCTTTGAGCCAAAAAATCTGAAAAAAATCACAGAGGTGTGAGTTTAGGAGTACAAGGGCAAGAAATACCTCGGAAGCAGAAATTCAATCAACTTTGTTAATAATAGTACATTTTATAAATTTTACTTTTTTGCCTATGAGATCAAGATGGGACCTTTAAATTTCTCAAAACCTACAATTTAAGTTTTTTAAGAGCAATTGTATGTGTTCTGAAAATTTCACAATAATTGAACAATAAACAGCTAAGTTACAGCCGATTGAATATTTAACAATTACAACAACATCAACACGTGATACTAGGTAGATACACGTTTGCAACGGACCTAGACACTACAAATATGTAGGAATTTTGATAAAAATGTTGGAAATGGTTTGTAATATTGATGTGTTGTCATGGCTAATCAAGCGACGAGGTCAAAACACTTGAAACAAAATAATGGCGAGTTTAAAAACATAATAACCATAATAATTTTTCGAACTCAATTTATGGAATCTGTATATTAGTCGTTTTGATATACAGAATATATTGTTTGGTTTACTAATTGTTTACAATACCCTTCTGGCAGGGGCACTCTCCTGCTACTTCAACTTGTTTAATGAAATTTTTTGTAACATCAGGCGCTTTAATAATAGTTCAAATTAAAAGATAGAAACTCTTACGTTAAGTTTGATTTGTCGCAATCGGTGTTGTGTTTAATCATTGTGATGCTATGGATAATAAAAGCTGAATCGTTTCAACTCTATCATCCCCTTCAAAGTAGTTCCCTTGGGCAGCTATACAACGATTTCAGCGCGTTTTGCATGCTTCTTAACATTTCTGGAACGCTTCGACTGGGATGTCCGCGAGTACCCACGTCACGGCCGCCTGGATGTCCGTAATCGACTCAAAATGGGTTCCTTTGACCACCAGCTTTGTTCTAGGGAACAAAAAAAAAAGTCACAAAGTGACATATCGGGTGGTTACAACACAGCCATCCCTTTAGAGGCCAAATACTGGGACACGCTGAGGGCGGTGTGGCATGGCGCGTTGTCGTGATGAAGGATCCAGTTACGAGCGATGTTTGGGCCCACCCTGTTGACTCGTTTTTGCAATTTTTCGAATACTTGGCGATAGTAGACTCCATTTCCGGTTGGCTCCGATGGAACAAATTCTTTGTGGATGATTCCACGGCTATCTAAAACGGCAATAATCGTCGTTTTCACCTTCGACTTGCTCATGCGAGGGGGGGCGTGCGGAGACAACCACTGCGAGTTTTGGCGTTGGCTTTTGGGTCATATTGGAAAAACCAGCTCTCATTGCCTGTAATAACTCAATCAAGCAGCGTGGGATGGTTTTCCACTTGTTCCAAACAGTCTTTTGTGACGGTCATTCGATGCTACTTTTGCTCCTCAGAAATGTTCTTTAGAACCATCGATTCAAACCTAGTTCCGAGGCCAACATTCAAACTGTCAAATGCGGACTAGGGTGCGCACACGCTGCGCATTTGCGTCAGTCTGCACCTCTACTGGTCTCCCGCTGCGCGTCGTCTTTCACACTTTGACGCCCCTCCTTAAACTCTTTATGCCATAAAACACCTGGCCACGACTAAGAGCACTATCATCATGCACTTTTACAATTTTAACGTACAAAATTTTATCGCAATGAGTTGCTCTTGATTTCGTTTTACCATTTTCATGACGAGCACTACCAACACGACACAGCAGGTGAACCAAGCAAGCTAGAGCAATGATAGATATATCAATAAAAGGGCGAAGAATGCCAGGAAAGGAGAAGGGAATTTCAAGGCCACAGGTTTACTACAAGCGCGGCAATAAAATCAGTCTCATTACTTAATTGTTGTATAATTGTAATAGTCAAGGAAGATAACACTACCATTTCTTCGTGGCCATTAGGAAGAATTATTAACATGATTAAGGGCCAAGATGGAATGGTTCGAGTCTTTCAAGTCAAAACTAATTCAGGAGATTTCATAAGATAAGTACGCGAACGTGCCCCACTTTCTATTCAAACACCAAAAAGAATCAAGAAATATCACAGAAATATGTTATATCAACAAAGTTCAAAGGTTTTTAAGGGAGGTCTTCTCATAAACGGACGTGCACCTAAATAATTTTATTTTTTTTCTAAAAAGTTGCTGATATGGGTACTAAACGAATATGCATTTATTTCCTTTTTCATAGTTACGCATCATTGTTGAAAAATAAATTTTAAATAGAATGAATAAAAATAAGAAAACTAACTGGTTCAACTTTTCCTTTTCGGAGTCGTTAAAAACAATAATTAAAGCTTCAAATGGATAGGTAACGTTAATTATCTGAAATGTACCGTTGAAGTATTATCGCTTAAAGCAAACTCTCGTGACTTCACTTAAATGCAAAAGTATCTGATTACCAAAAAATATATCCATTATCACGAAAGTATTTTACCTCCTTTAAAAGTTAATGAGCACAAAATTCATTTTCAGCTTTGATATGCTAATTTGTTGGGCTAGCCAGCAGGCGCAAAATACTAGCTGGCTACCGTCTTAATTGCTTCGACTATCGAAACAAACGAACGATATTTTTGCAAATAAAAAAAAAAACTTGCTAAAAACTTTTATCTTTCTACTAATGATGATGATAACAAAAGATACATTGCAATTGCTTGAGGAAATAAGTTTTAATGATGGCGCGCGTTGGAAGCAGAAAAGCCACTCAGCTGAACAATAAATCTACAATGTCCACTTTGTGATATCTATCAGTTCGAAAAAAGAAAACTACGAGTATGTACAGATATTTTAAAGCATTCATCTAAGATAAGAAATTTATTCATTAGCTACTGGTAAAGTTGAATAAACCAACACCTTTCAAGCAACTATGTTAAGTCGTTATAGCGGCAAATTGAAGATAATGATCAGAAAATGCGAGATAAATCCTCAGATAAATTTTTGTAATGTGGGTAAGGGAACTTAAAATATCTTAAATGCTTAGCTGCGGTGGTTTTAAGATTTCATTCAAGCGTATTGTGCAGTTTGTCTGTCATGACAGTGAATTCCAATTAAAGTCATCCGTGTTGGAAGTATCATTTATCTTTCTCAAAATTAGATCCGCATCATGCTTTTCTAATTTATTTTCTGAGCTTTTTACACAACGATGGTACAGACGAGTGCTTGGTGTCATTTGTCGTATTAATTTCCTCTTTCTACTGGACGTTTAAAACTGATTAATATGCTAAGTTAAAGAGTTGTTATCAGCGACGAAGGTTGTGATGATATTTCGCTTGTACTTTTTAAGAAGAAATACCCGGCTAAATATCTTTCTAATTTTGTCTCCTTTGGTACTCAGACTTATTTTACTTATCCTCTTAAGTAGCCAGCATGTTCATATACTTAAAGCTATAAAATTTGCTAGCTTTCCAAGTTTCGCCATTCAATTTAAAGGCCAAATAAAATGGTTGACGAGAGAAACACTAACAGCAAAGATACGTACTTCATTGATTCCCGCAAATTGAAATTCAGATATCTTCTACATACCAATTTGGTGTTTCCTTTTTTCGAAGAAGAAAAACTAATGTTTGGATACGGTTGCTCCGAAGAAACCACAACAATAAATAGCAATGTCCTTACGATATCATCTACAACATCATCAGGACGTGTTGGTCGTCTACGAAGACCGTAATTTCTTACAGCAAACTAAAAGAAAGTGAAAGAAGGAGTTGTTAAGAGATGAAGCCCCGAAGGGAGGAAATGGTTCTAAAATGGCTTCTTACTAACATCAAAGTTGTTTATATAAAATCCTTCACTTATATTTTGCCGGAAATATGCGCAAATATTATCTTCCTTCACTAAAAAGGTTATCGTATGGTCATAGACTAAATAACACTTAGAGTGTAGATGGCGTTTGAGGTTTTCTAGTTCATTCAGAGCATTTTTCTCTTATGCTACGCAGTTTTTTCCTTTCACTGTTTATGGTTTTTTATTTTTAGGGCAACGACGCCAGAGGGAAGGAAGTATTTTGGCATCAAACCAGTAGACTTTTGAATACTTCCTGCCTCTTTTGATGTTTCGATGGCTATAGAAGTAAATAGGTAGAGTATAGAGAGATTATTAAATATTCTAGCTCACAGCAAAAATCATCATAGGAACCAATAAATACTGAAAGGTGTTACACTATAACTAGGTATGCACAAGCAATGAATTATCTTTTTATTTGACTACATTTTTAAAGGGTGCACAGCATTTAAAATACAGGGTTTTCCAATAAGAGGTGTTATTTTGATATTTTAAGAAAAATGCCATTTTTAGGGTTTTGTAAAATAAATAAATAAATAAAATAAATGTCACTCCCCTACATGGGTCTCCCCATGTAGGGGAGTGACCCCCCGAAAAAAAATTTCATTGAAGGTAGCCGATATGGGTATCAAATGAAAGGTCTTGATGAGAACTTTTCAAAACAGGTCTTAGTTTGGCAAAGTTTGCTTCGAGGGGCGCACAGGGAGGGGAAATGTACGAAAAATTTGTGTCCCCCCCCCTCGCGATTGGACACCTGTGATCCGAAAAATCTGAAAAAAATCAGGGATGTAGGCCTTGGTGAGTACAACAACAACAAATACGTGAGAAGTCGCAATTCACTCAACTTTGTTAGTAATAGTATGAAAAATGTGTTTTCTCCGTCGCGGATGGACATCTGAAATAATTATCAAGGGAGATATTTATGGGTATAACAATACCAAAAACCTCAGAAGTCGAAATTCGTTCAACTTTGTTAATAATAGTATGAGCTTCGTATTTCATACTTTCTCCAATAAAATCGTCTTTGACATGTTTCTTGATTTGATTCGATCTGCGTGACTGCAGTTTGTAAATTGAATACAAAACCCTTCTGACATGAGCGTAGGTCTGTTTACCCAACTTGTTTTATATAAATGATTCAATGTTTATTTCATTATAAAGAAAAAGGTATGCCGTTAACAGTGAAAAATAGCATCAGGCTAATGACTACCACGACCACGCTCACAGGACCATATCCTTTTCATGAAATTCTCCATAACCCAATTGCAAAGTGGCTGCCCTATGTCCTCGATAGCCTCACGAATTCCATCTTTGAGGTCTTGAATCGACGCAGGGCTGTTGCCGTAGACCTTCTCTTTCACGTGGCCCCAAAGGAAGAAGTCGCAAGGTGTTAAATCACAATATCTCGGTGGCCAATCGTGATCACGTCTTCGAGAAATACGAGTATCACAGTCCAGAAACTTTTCCCGTAAAAGATCAACGATTTCGTTGCTTGTGTGGCGTAGTAGTAAACGTTGTCTAGATCAATACCATCCAATTCCGGCCATTGCGTGGCGTAGTAGTAAACGTTTTCCAGATCAATACCATCCAATTCCGGCCATAAAATATCACTAATAATCTCTCGATAGCGCAATGCATTCACCGTAACTGTTGCTCCAGGCTCATTTTCGAAAAAGTGCGGTCCAATGACTTCACCGTACCATAAGCCACACCAAACAGTCACACGTTGCGGATAGAGAGGTTTTTCAACAATAACTCTTGGGTTTACCGAGCCCCAGATGCAACAATTTTGCTTGTTGACGAAGCCACCGAGGTGGAAATGGGCCTTATTACTCAAGATGATTTTTCGATGGAATTCCGGATCATTTTTATGCATTTCAACGACCCAATCAGCAACGACACGACGTTGTTGATGATCGACCGGCTTGAGTTCTTGTGTCAACTGAAATTTGTAAGCGTTAAGACCCAAATCTTTATGCAAAATACGGTGTAATGACGTTTGTGGAATGCCTAATTCCAAAGAACGACGAGGAATGGATAACCTGGGTTTTCTTCAACACTTTCGGCTACAGCAACAATATTCTCTGCTGATCTTGAGTGACATGCACGGGTTTTATTCTTCACATCACTAAGTTGTCCCAACAGCTCGAATTTTTCCACCAATTTCTGTATTGCGGTCCAACAAAGTGCTTCACGACGACCCAAAAATGTTCGAGTTTTACGAACCGTCTCTGCCAAATTTTCATTATTTTCCTAGTGAATTTTAATAATTTCAATGCATTGTTGAAGTGTGTATCGTTCCATTTTTATTATTGGCGAAGTTTTAACTTGTCAAATGTCAAAAAATGACAGCTTCAAAAGTGACATCTACCGAAATAGCGGGCTATTGAAAATAACACCCCTTATTGGAAAATACTTTATGTTAGGCAGATAATAATCATAATATCAACAGTATTTTATTTAATATTTTGTAGAATGGCCGATATTTTTTATCAATGCGGCACATCTGGATACAAAAAATTTCTGTGGAATTCTCTGCCATGCTTTTTAGTTTATGTCCTACAAATCCTTAGCATTAGATGATTTAACATCTGCAACACTTTTTTTTTTACATGTGTCCATAAATTTTCAATTCGATTGGCGTTAGGTGATCGAACAGAGCAGACCACGACCTCAACTCCATTATCGGTAAACGATTTTTTGCAAACCTACTCGTGTGCTTAGGATCATTATCCTGTGGGAATACTAATTTTAATGGCATATTCTGTTGTAATTGAGCGGTCCGCATACAAAAACTGCTCGAGAAGCTTCCACGAAAAGACTTTTCCACAAAATATGGCAAACAAATATAAACTTTTGCTGACAACTCAGTCCAAAAAGCCGAGCCATTCCACATACTTGAACGATTTCGTGTGGAACAAGGTTAGTCTTTTCTACAGCACAAGTGCAACCAGCATCGGCTGTTCGTTTGTTCAAATTGGCATTTTATGAACCAGCGGCGGTGGCAGCCATAACAAACTGCTCAAGGGGCCTTCTACAATACGATGGACTGTTTCGTAAGAACAAAATAAAAGTGGGCCTTTATGATAATTAAACGGGAAGATGAAGTGTTAAAGATAATTTAAGTAGAAAACAAGCAAAACATTGCAAAATGAAGTAAACGTAAAAAACCATGGATAAGAAACAACAAAACAGTGTCAGCCATAACAAGCTGCTCAAGGGGCTTTCTACAAAACGATGGACTGTTTCGTAAGAACAAAATAAAAGTGAGCCTTTATGTTAATTAAACGGGAATATGAAGTGTTAAAGGTGTAATGATTTTCTGTCTAAGTCCGTGTGGGACACGGGTGCCGATGGTCTGGCATAAGTGTCAGCGATCTATAAACAACACCGAGCTCAGCTAACTAGCTTCGCTTAACGACCACGTACGCGTGCTTGACGACTAGCATTTGCGGGATCATATGAGGCGGGTTCTTGTCGAGCCACGAAGCTACACGACAAAATACTTATCACGCGTACTCTACTCTACAAGACGCACTGATCAATTTTTATTGTCTTTAGAAAAGTTCTATTAGGTGTCAACTAAGCTACTCTACAGTAATTCAATATTTGCCTCGTTAAAGTTCGCGGACACGGAGGCTTGAGACAAACGCAAACATTACACAAAAAGCAACCGTTACTTTCACCGAAGAAGGTCGTTGCATTACAAGGGGAATGTCAAACCAAAAGATGTTAAAGTGGCTGAAGTGAACCACTCATCTCTGCCTAAAGGATGGAAACTTGACGGATGCAGTTTACTTTACACTAGTAAAACAACAAACTAAGCAGTTTCGACGGGGTGACCACCTTATCTCTTCAGGAGCAGCCACTCCTGATCACCACGGGGCTGCTC